>OY821519.1:174510310-174517810 GCA_963682025.1 Cordilura impudica | reverse complement strand
ATTTTTAATTTTTAATTTTTAATTTTTAAT
This sequence comes from Cordilura impudica, assembly GCA_963682025.1. NCBI lineage: Eukaryota > Metazoa > Arthropoda > Insecta > Diptera > Scathophagidae > Cordilura > Cordilura impudica. Next base: position 174,517,780 of record OY821519.1, on the reverse strand, counting down.
TTTTAATTTTTAATCTTTAATTTTTAATTTTTAATTTTTAATTTTTAATTTTTAATTTTTAATTTTTAATTTTTAATTTTTAATTTTTAATTTTTAATTTTTAATTTTTATTTTTAATTTTTAATTTTTAATTTTTAATTTTTAGTTTAAAATTTTAAATTTTAAATTTTAAATTTTAAATTTTTAATTTTTTATTTTTAATTTTTAATTTTTAATTTTTAACTTTTAATTTTTTATTTTTAATTTTTAATTTTTAATTTTTAATTTTTAATTTTTAATTTTTAATTTTTAATTTTTAATTTTAATTTGAATTTTTAATTTTTAACTTTAATTTTTAATTTTTATTTTTTAATTTTTAATTTTTAATTTTTAATTTTTAATTTTTAATTTTTAATTTTTAATTTTTAATTTTTAATTTTTAATTTTTAATTTTTAATTTTTAATTTTTAATTTTTAATTTTTAATTTTTAATTTTTAATTTTTAATTTTTAATTTTTAATTTTTAATTTTTAATTTTTAATTTTTAATTTTTAATTTTTAATTTTTAATTTTTAATTTTTAATTTTTAATTTTTAATTTTTAATTTTTAATTTTTAATTTTTAATTTTTAATTTTTAATTTTTAATTTTTAATTTTTAATTTTTAATTTTTAATTTTTAATTTTTAATTTTTAATTTTTAATTTTTAATTTTTAATTTTTAATTTTTAATTTTTAATTTTTAATTTTTAATTTTTAATTTTTAATTTTTAATTTTTATTTTTTAATTTTTTATTTTTAATTTTTAATTTTTAATTTTTAATTTTAATTTGAATTTTTAATTTTTAACTTTAATTTTTAATTTTTATTTTTTAATTTTTAATTTTTAACTTTTAATTTTTAATTTATAATTTTTAATTTTTAATTTTTAATTTTTAATTTTTAATTTTTAATTTTTAATTTTTAATTTTTAATTTTTAATTTTTAATTTTTAAATTTTAATTTTTAATTTTTAATTTTTAATTTTTAATATTTAATTTTTAATTTTTAATTTTTAATTTTTAATTTTTAATTTTTAATCTTTAATTTTTAATTTTTAATTTTTAATATTTAATTTTTAATTTTTAATTTTTAATTTTTAATTTTTAATTTTTAATTTTTAATTTTTAATTTTTAATTTTTAATTTTTAATTTTTAACTTTTAATATTTAATTTTTAATTTTTAATTTTTAATTTTTAATTTTTAATTTTTAATTTTTAATTTTTAATTTTTAATTTTTAATTTTTAATTTTTAATTTTTAATTTTTAATTTTTAATTTTTAATTTTTAATTTTTAATTTTTAATTTTTAATTTTTAATTTTTAATTTTTAATTTTTAATTTTTAATTTTTAATTTTTAATTTTTAATTTTTAATTTTTAATTTTTAATTTTTAATTTTTAATTTTTAATTTTTAATTTTTAATTTTTAATTTTTAATTTTTAATTTTTAATTTTTAATTTTTAATTTTTAATTTTTAATTTTTAATTTTTAATTTTTAATTTTTAATTTTTAATTTTTAATTTTTAATTTTTAATTTTTAATTTTTAATTTTTAATTTTTAATTTTTAATTTTTAATTTTTAATTTTTAATTTTTAATTTTTAATTTTTAATTTTTAATTTTTAATTTTTAATTTGTAATTTTTAATTTTTTATTTTTAATTTTTAATTTTTAATTTTTAATTTTTAATTTTTAATTTTTAATTTTTAATTTTTAATTTTTAATTTTTAATTTTTAGTTTTTAATTTTTAATTTTTAATTTTTATTTTTTAATTTTCAATTTTTAATTTTTAATTTTTAATTTTAAATTTTTAATTTTGAATATTTTATTTTTAATTTTAATTCTTAATTTTTAATTTTTAATTTAAAATTTAAAATTTTTAATTTTTAATTTTTAATTTTTAATTTTTAATTTTAATTTCTTATTTTTAATTTTTAATTTTTATTTTTTAATTTTTTATTTTTAATGTTTAATGTTTAATTTTTAATTTTTAATTTTTAATTTTTAATTTTTAATTTTTAATTTTTAATTTTTAATTTTTAATTTTTAATTTTTAATTTTTAATTTTTAATTTTTTATTTTTAATTTTTAATTTTTAATTTTAATTTTAATTTTAATTTTAATTTTTAATTTTAATTTCTTATTTTTAACTTTTAATTTTTATTTTTTAATTTTTAATTTTTAATTTTTAATTTTTAATTTTTAATTTTTAATTTTTAATTTTTAATTTTTAATTTTTAATTTTTAATTTTTAATTTTTAATTTTTAATTTTTAATTTTTAATTTTAAATTTTTAGTTTTTAGTTTTTAATTTTTAATTTTTAATTTTTAATTTTTAATTTTTAATTTTAATTTTCAATTTTTAATTTTTAATTTTTAATTTTTAACTTTTAATTTTAATTTTTAATTTTTAATTTTTAATTTTTAATTTTTAATTTTTAATTTTTATTTTTAATTTTTAATTTTTAATTTTTAATTTTTAATTTTTAATTTTTAATTTTTAATTTTTAACTTTTAATTTTTAATTTTTAATTTTTAATTTTAATTTTTAAATTTTAATTTTTAATTTTTAATTTTTAATTTTAATTTTTAATTTTTAATTTTTAATTTTTAATTTTTAATTTTTAATTTTTAATTTTTAATTTTTAATTTTTAATTTTTAATTTTTAATTTTTAATTTTTAATTTTTAATTTTTAATTTTTAATTTTAATTTTTAATTTTTAATTTTTAATTTTTAATTTTTAATTTTTAATTTTTAATTTTTAATTTTTAATTTTTTAATTTTTAATTTTTAATTTTTAATTTTTAATTTTTAATTTTAATTTAATTTTAATTTTAATTTTTAATTTTTAATTTTTAATTTTTAATTTTTAATTTTTAATTTTTAATTTTTAATTTTTAATTTTTAATTTTTAATTTTTAATTTTTAATTTTTAATTTTTAATTTTTAATTTTTAATTTTTAATTTTTAATTTTTAATTTTTAATTTTTAATTTTTAATTTTTATTTTTAATTTTTAATTTTTAATTTTTAATTTTTAATTTTTAATTTTTAACTTTTAATTTTTTATTTTTAATTTTTAATTTTTAATTTTTAATTTTTAATTTTTAATTTAATTTTTTAACTTTAATTTTTAATTTTTATTTTTTAATTTTTAATTTTTAATTTTTAATTTTTAATTTTTAATTTTTAATTTTTAATTTTTAATTTTTAATTTTTAATTTTTAATTTTTAATTTTTAATTTTTAATTTTTAATTTTTAATTTTTAATTTTTAATTTTTAATTTTTAATTTTTAATTTTTAATTTTTAATTTTTAATTTTTAATTTTTAATTTTTAATTTTTAATTTTTAATTTTTAATTTTTAATTTTTAATTTTTAAATTTTAATTTTTATTTTTTAATTTTTAATTTTTAATTTTTAATTTTTAATTTTTAATTTTTAATTTTTAATTTTTAATTTTTAATTTTTAATTTTTAATTTTTAATTTCTAATTTTTAATTTTTAATTTTTAATTTTTAATTTTTAATTTTTAATTTTTAATTTTTAATTTTTATTTTTTAATTTTTTATTTTTAATTTTTAATTTTTAATTTTTAATTTTTAATTTTTAATTTTTAATTTTTAATTTTTAATTTTAATTTGAATTTTTAATTTTTAACTTTAATTTTTAATTTTTAATTTTTATTTTTTAATTTTTAATTTTTAATTTTTAATTTTTAATTTTTAATTTTTAATTTTTAATTTTTAATTTTTAATTTTTAATTTTTAATTTTTAATTTTTAATTTTTATTATTTAATTTTTAATTTTTAATTTTTAATTTTTAATTTTTAATTTTTAATTTTTAATTTTTAATTTTTAATTTTTAATTTTTAATTTTTAATATTTAATTTTTAATTTTTAATTTTTAATTTTTAATTTTTAATTTTTAATTTTTAATTTTTAATATTTAATTTTTAATTTTTAATTTTTAATTTTTAATTTTTTATTTTTAATTTTTAATTTTTAATTTTTAATTTTTAATTTTTAATTTTTAATTTTTAATTTTTAACTTTTAATTTTTAATTTTTTATTTTTAATTTTTAATTTTTAATTTTTAATTTTTAATTTTTAATTTTTAATTTTTAATTTTTAATTTTTAATTTTTAATTTTTAATTTTTAATTTTTAATTTTTAATTTTTAATTTTTAATTTTTAATTTTTAATTTTTAATTTTTAATTTGTAATTTTTAATTTTTTATTTTAATTTTTAATTTTTAATTTTTAATTTTTAATTTTTAATTTTTAGTTTTTAATTTTTAATTTTTATTTTTTATTTTTTAATTTTTAATTTTTAATTTTCAATTTTTTATTTTTAATTTTTAATTTTAAATTTTTAATTTTTAATATTTTATTTTTAATTTTAATTCTTAATTTTTAATTTTTAATTTTTAATTTTTAATTTTTAATTTTTAATTTTTAATTTTTAATTTTTAATTTTTAATTTTTAATTTTTAATTTTTAATTTTTAATTTTTAATTTTTAATTTTTAATTTTTAATTTTTAATTTTTAATTTTTAATTTTTAATTTTTAATTTTTAATTTTTAATTTTTAATTTTTATTTTTTAATTTTTAATTTTTAATTTTTAATTTTTAATTTTTAATTTTTAATTTTTATTTTTAATTTTAAATTTTTAATTTTTAATTTTTAATTTTTAATTTTTAATTTTTAATTTCTAATTTTTAATTTTTAATTTTTAATTTTTAATTTTTAATTTTTAATTTTTAATTTTTAATTTTTAACTTTTAATTTTTAATTTTTAATTTTTAATTTTTAATTTTTAATTTTTAATTTTTAATTTTTAATTTTTAATTTTTAATTTTTAATTTTTAATTTTTAATTTTTAATTTTTAATTTTTAGTTTTTATTTTTAATTTTTAATTCTTAATTTTTAATTTTTAATTTTTAATTTTTAACTTTTAATTTTTAATTTTTAATTTTTAATTTTTAATTTTTAATTTTTAATTTTTAATTTTTAATTTTAATTTTTAATTTTTAATTTTTAATTTTTAATTTTTAATTTTTAATTTTTAATTTTTAATTTTTAATTTTTAATTTTTAATTTTTAATTTTTAATTTTTAATTTTTAATTTTTAATTTTTAATTTTTAATTTTTAATTTTTAATTTTTAATTTTTAATTTTTAATTTTTAATTTTTAATTTTTAATTTTTAATTTTTAATTTTTAATTTTTAATTTTTTAATTTTAATTTTTAATTTTTAATTTTTAATTTTTAATTTTTAATTTTTAATTTTTAATTTTTAATTTTTAATTTTTAATTTTAATTTTAATTTTAATTTTTAATTTTTAATTTTTAATTTTTAATTTTTAATTTTTAATTTTTAATTTTTAATTTTTAATTTTTAATTTTTAATTTTTAATTTTTAATTTTTTATTTTTAATTTTTAATTTTTAATTTTTAATTTTTAATTTTTAATTTTTAATTTTTAATTTTTTAATTTTTTATTTTTAATTTTTAATTTTTAATTTTTAATTTTTAATTTTTAATTTTTAATTTTTAATTTTTAATTTAATTTTTAACTTTAATTTTTAATTTTTATTTTTTAATTTTTAATTTTTAATTTTTAATTTTTAATTTTTAATTTTTAATTTTTAATTTTTAATTTTTAATTTTTAATTTTTAATTTTTAATTTTTAATTTTTAATTTTTAATTTTTAATTTTAATTTTTAATTTTTAATTTTTAATTTTTAATTTTTAATTTTTAATTTTTAATTTTTTAATTTTTAATTTTTTTAATTTTTAATTTTTAATTTTTAATTTTTAATTTTTAATTTTTAATTTTTAATTTTTAATTTTTAATTTTTAATTTTTAATTTTTAATTTTTAATTTTTAATTTTTAATTTTTAATTTTTAATTTTTAATTTTTAATTTTTAATTTTTAATTTTTAATTTTTAATTTTTAATTTTTAATTTTTAATTTTTAATTTTTAATTTTTAATTTTTAATTTTTAATTTTTAATTTTTAATTTTTAATTTTTAATTTTTAATTTTTAATTTTTAATTTTTTAATTTTTAATTTTTAATTTTTAATTTTTAATTTTTAATTTTTAATTTTTAATTTTTAATTTTTAATTTTTAATTTTAATTTTTAATTTTTAATTTTTAATTTTTAATTTTTAATTTTTAATTTTTAATTTTTTAATTTTTATTTTTTAATTTTTAATTTTTAATTTTTAATTTTTAATTTTTAATTTTTAATTTTTAATTTTTAATTTTTAATTTTTAATTTTTAATTTTTAATTTTTAATTTTTAATTTTAATTTTAATTTTTATTTTTAATTTTTATTTTTTAAATTTTTAATTTTTATTTTTAATTTTTAATTTTTTAATTTTTAATTTTTAATTTTTAATTTTTAATTTTAATTTTTAATTTTTAATTTTTAATTTTTAATTTTTAATTTTTAATTTTTAATTTTTAATTTTTAATTTTTAATTTTTAATTTTTAATTTTTAATTTTTAATTTTTAATTTTTAATTTTTAATTTTTATTTTTAATTTTTTAATTTTTAATTTTTAATTTTTAATTTTTAATTTTTAATTTTTAATTTTAATTTTTAATTTTTAATTTTTAATTTTATTTGAATTTTTAATTTTTAACTTTTAATTTTTAATTTTTAATTTTTAATTTTTAATTTTTAATTTTTAATTTTTAATTTTTAATTTTTAATTTTAATTTTTAATTTTTAATTTTTAATTTTTAATTTTTAATTTTTAATTTTTAATTTTTAATTTTTAATTTTTAATTTTTAATTTTTAATTTTTAATTTTTAATATTTTAATTTTTAATTTTTAATTTTTAATTTTTAATTTTTAATTTTTAATTTTTAATTTTTAATTTTTAATATTTAATTTTAATTTTTAATTTTTAATTTTTAATTTTTAATTTTTAATTTTTAATTTTTAATTTTTAATTTTTAATTTTTAATTTTAATTTTTAATTTTTAATTTTTAATTTTTAATTTTTATTTTTAATTTTTAATTTTTAATTTTTAATTTTTAATTTTAATTTTTAATTTTTAATTTTTAATTTTTAATTTTTAATTTTTAATTTTTAATTTTTAATTTTTAATTTTTAATTTTTAATTTTTAACTTTTAATTTTTAATTTTTAATTTTTAATTTTTAATTTTTAATTTTTAATTTTTAATTTTTAATTTTTTAATTTTTAATTTTTAATTTTTAATTTTTAATTTTTAATTTTTAATTTTTAATTTTTAATTTTTAATTTTTAATTTTTAATTTTTAATTTTTAATTTTTAATTTTTAATTTTTAATTTTTAATTTTTAATTTTTAATTTTTAATTTTTAATTTGTAATTTTAATTTTTATTTTTAATTTTTAATTTTTAATTTTTAATTTTTAATTTTTAGTTTTTAATTTTTAATT
>OY821519.1:174486384-174488884 GCA_963682025.1 Cordilura impudica | reverse complement strand
ATTTTTAATTTTTAATTTTTAATTTTTAATTTTTAATTTTTAATTTTTAATTTTTAATTTTTAATTTTTAATTTTTAATTTTTAATTTTTAATTTTTAATTTTTAATTTTTAATTTTTAATTTTTAATTTTTAATTTTTAATTTTTAATTTTTAATTTTTAATTTTTAATTTTTAATTTTTAATTTTTAATTTTTAATTTTTAATTTTTAATTTTTAATTTTTAATTTTTAATTTTTAATTTTTAATTTTTAATTTTTAATTTTTAATTTTTAATTTTTAATTTTTAATTTTTAATTTTTAATTTTTAATTTTTAATTTTTAATTTTTAATTTTTAATTTTTAATTTTTAATTTTTAATTTTTAATTTTTAATTTTTAATTTTAAACTTTTAATTTTTAATTTTTAATTTTTAATTTTTAATTTTTAATTTTTAATTTTTAATTTTTAATTTTTAATTTATAATTTTTAATTCTTAATTTTTAATTTTTAATTTTTAATTTTTAATTTTTATTTTTTGATTTTTAATTTTTAATTTTTAATTTTTAGTTTTTAATTTTTATTTTTTAATTTTTAATTTTTAATTTTTAATTTTTAATTTTTAATTTTTAATTTTTAATTTTTAATTTTTAATTTTTAATTTTTAAATTTTAATTTTTAATTTTTAATTTTTAATTTTTAATTTTTAATTTTTAATTTTTAATTTTTAATTTTTAATTTTTAATTTTTAATTTTTAATTTTTATTTTTTAATTTTTAATTTTGAATTTTTAATTTTTAATTTTTAATTTTTAATTTTTAATTTTTAATTTTTAATTTTTAATTTTTAATTTTTAATTTTTAATTTTTAATTTTTAATTTTTAATTTTTAATTTTTAATTTTTAATTTTTAATATTGAATTTTTAATTTTTAATTTTTAATTTTTAATTTTAAATTTTTAATTTTTAATTTTTAATTTTTAATTTTTAATTTTTAATTTTTAATTTTTAATTTTTAATTTTTAATTTTTAATTTTTAATTTTTAATTTTTAATTTTTAATTTTTAATTTTTAATTTTAAATTTTTAATTTTAAATTTTTAATTTTTAATTTTTAATTTTTTATTTTTAATTTTAAACTTTTAATTTTTAATTTTTAATTTTTAATTTTTAATTTTTAATTTTTAATTTTTAATTTTTAATTTTTAATTTTTAATTTTTAATTTTTAATTTTTAATTTTTAATTTTTAATTTTTAATTTTTAATTTTTAATTTTTAATTTTTAATTTTTAATTTTTAATTTTTAATTTTTAATTTTTAATTTTTAATTTTTAATTTTTAATTTTTAATTTTTAATTTTTAATTTTTAATTTTTAATTTTTAATTTTTAATTTTTAATTTTTAATTTTTAATTTTTAATTTTTAATTTTTAATTTTTAATTTTTAATTTTTAATTTTTAATTTTTAATTTTTAATTTTTAATTTTTAATTTTTAATTTTTAATTTTTAATTTTTAATTTTTAATTTTTAATTTTTAATTTTTAATTTATAATTTTTAATTTTTAATTTTTAATTTTTAATTTTTAATTTTTAATTTTTAATTTTTATTTTTTAATTTTTAATTTTTAATTTTTAATTTTTAATTTTTAATTTTTAATTTTTAATTTTTAATTTTTAATTTTTAATTTTTAATTTTTAATTTTTAATTTTTAATTTTTAATTTTTAATTTTTAATTTTTAATTTTTAATTTTTAATTTTTAATTTTTAATTTTTAATTTTTAATTTTTAATTTTTAATTTTTAATTTTTAATTTTTAATTTTTAATTTTTAATTTTTAATTTTTAATTTTTAATTTTTAATTTTTAATTTTTAATTTTTAATTTTTAATTTTTAATTTTTAATTTTTAATTTTTAATTTTTAATTTTTAATTTTTAATTTTTAATTTTTAATTTTTAATTTTTAATTTTTAATTTTTAAATTTTAATTTTTAATTTTTAATTTTTAATTTTTAATTTTTAATTTTTAATTTTTAATTTTTAATTTTTAATTTATAATTTTTAATTTTTAATTTTTAATTTTTAATTTTTATTTTTTGATTTTTAATTTTTAATTTTTAATTTTTAGTTTTTAATTTTTAATTTTTAATTTTTAATTTTTAATTTTTAATTTTTAATTTTTAATTTTTAATTTTTAATTTTTAATTTTTAATTTTTAATTTTTAATTTTTAATTTTTAATTTTTAATTTTTAATTTTTAATTTTTAAATTTTAATTTTTAATTTTTAATTTTTAATTATTAATTTTTAATTTTTAATTTTTAATTTTTAATTTTTAATTTTTAATTTTTAATTTTTAATTTTTAATTTTTAATCTTTAATTTTTAATTTTTAATTTTCAATTTGTAATTTGTAATTTAAAATTTTTAATTTTTAACTTTTAATTTTTAATTTTTAATTTTTAATTTTTAAATTTTAATTTTTAATTTTTAATTTTTAATTTTTAATTTTTAATTTTTTAATTTTTA
>OY821519.1:174481384-174483884 GCA_963682025.1 Cordilura impudica | reverse complement strand
AATTTATAATTTATAATTTATAATTTATAATTTATAATTTATAATTTATAATTTATAATTTATAATTTATAATTTATAATTTATAATTTATAATTTATAATTTATAATTTATAATTTATAATTTATAATTTATAATTTATAATTTATAATTTATAATTTATAATTTATAATTTATAATTTATAATTTATAATTTATAATTTATAATTTATAATTTATAATTTATAATTTATAATTTATAATTTATAATTTATAATTTATAATTTATAATTTATAATTTATAATTTATAATTTATAATTTATAATTTATAATTTATAATTTATAATTTATAATTATTAATTTTTAATTTTTAATTTTTAATTTTTAATTTTTAATTTTTAATTTTTAATTTTTAATTTTTAATTTTTAATTTTTAATTTTTAATTTTTAATTTTTAATTTTAAATTTTTAATTTTAATTTTTAATTTTTAATTTTTAATTTTTAATTTTTAATTTTAATTTTTAATTTTTAATTTTTAATTTTTAATTTTTAATTTTTAATTTTTAATTTTTAATTTTTAATTTTTAATTTTTAATTTTTAATTTTTAATTTTTAATTTTTAATTTTTAATTTTTAATTTTTAATTTTTAATTTTAAATTTTAAATTTTTAATTTTTAATTTTTAATTTTTAATTTTTAATGTTTAATTTTTAATTTTTAATTTTTAATTTTTAATTTTTAATTCTTAATTTTTAATTTAATTTTTAATTTTTAATTTTTAATTTTTAATTTTTAATTTGTAATTTTCAATTTTAATTTTTAATTTTTAATTTTTAATTTTTAATTTTTAATTTTTAATTTTTAATTTTTAATTTTAAATTTTTAATTTTTAATTTTTAATTTTTAATTTTTAATATTTAATTTTTAATTTTTAATTTTTAATTTTTAATTTTTAATTTTTAATTTTTAATTTTTAATTTTTAATTTTTAATTTTTAATTATTAATTTTTAATTTTTATTTTTATTTTTTAATTTTTAATTTTTAATTTTTAATTTTTAATTTTTAATTTTTAATTTTTAATTTTTAATTTTTAATTTTTAATTTTTAATTTTTAATTTTTAATTTTTAATTTTTAATTTTTAATTTTTAATTTTTAATTTTTAATTTTTAATTTTTAATTTTTAATTTTTAATTTTTAATTTTTAATTTTTAATTTTTAATTTTTAATTTTTAATTTTTAATTTTTAATTTTTAATTTTTAATTTTTAATTTTTAATTTTTAATTTTTAATTTTTAATTTTTAATTTTTAATTTTTAATTTTAAATTTTAAATTTTTAATTTTTAATTTTTAATTTTTAATTTTTAATTTTTAATTTTTAATTTTTAATTTTTAATTTTTAATTTTTAATTTTTAATTTTTAATTTTAATTTTTAATTTTTAATTTCTAATTTTTAATTTTTAATTTTTAATTTTTAATTTTTAATTTTTAATTTTAATTTTTAATTTTTAATTTTTAATTTTTAATTTTTAATTTTTAATTTTTAATTTTTAATTTTTAATTTTTAATTTTTAATTTTTAATTTTTAATTTTTAATTTTTAATTTTTAATTTTTAATTTTTAATTTTTAATTTTTAATTTTTAATTTTTAATTTTTAATTTTTAATTTTTAATTTTTAATTTTTAATTTTTAATTTTTAATTTTTAATTTTTAATTTTTAATTTTTAATTTTTAATTTTTAATTTTTAATTTTTAATTTTTAATTTTTAATTTTTAATTTTTAATTTTTAATTTTTAATTTTTAATTTTTAATTTTTAATTTTTAATTTTTAATTTTTAATTTTTAATTTTTAATTTTTAATTTTTAATTTTTAATTTTTAATTTTTAATTTTTAATTTTTAATTTTTAATTTTTAATTTTTAATTTTTAATTTTTAATTTTTAATTTTTAATTTTTAATTTTTAATTTTTAATTTTTAATTTTTAATTTTTAATTTTTAATTTTTAATTTTTAATTTTTAATTTTTAATTTTTAATTTTTAATTTTTAATTTTTAATTTTTAATTTTTAATTTTTAATTTTTAATTTTTAATTTTTAATTTTTAATTTTTAATTTTTAATTTTTAATTTTTAATTTTTAATTTTTAATTTTTAATTTTTAATTTTTAATTTTTAATTTTAATTTTTAATTTTTAATTTTTAATTTTTAATTTTTAATTTTTAATTTTTAATTTTTAATTTTTAATTTTTAATTTTTAATTTTTAATTTTTAATTTTTAATTTTTAATTTATAATTTTTAATTTTTAATTTTTGATTTTTGATTTTTAATTTTTAATTTTTAATTTTTAGTTTTAAATTTTTAATTTTTAATATTTAATTTTTAATTTATAATTTATAATTTATAATTTATAATTTATAATTTTTAATTTTTAATTTTTAATTTTTAATTTTTAATTTTTAATTTTTAATTTTTAATTTTTAATTTTTAATTTTTAATTTTTAATTTTAAATTTTTGAT
>OY821519.1:173821384-173831384 GCA_963682025.1 Cordilura impudica | reverse complement strand
AATTAATAATAATAATAATAATTAATAATAATAATAATAATTAATAATAATAATAATAATTAATAATAATAATAATAATTAATAATAATAATAATAATTAATAATAATAATAATAATTAATAATAATAATAATAATTAATAATAATAATAATAATTAATAATAATAATAATAATTAATAATAATAATAATAATTAATAATAATAATAATTAATAATAATAATAATAATTAATAATAATAATAATTAATAATAATAATAATAATTAATAATAATAATAATAATTAATAATAATAATAATAATTAATAATAATAATAATAATTAATAATAATAATAATAATAATTAATAATAATTAATAATAATAATAATAATTAATAATAATAATAATAATTAATAATAATAATAATAATTAATAATAATAATAATAATTAATAATAATAATAATAATTAATAATAATAATAATAATTAATAATAATAATAATAATTAATAATAATAATAATAATTAATAATAATAATAATAATTAATAATAATAATAATAATTAATAATAATAATAATAATTAATAATAATAATAATAATTAATAATAATAATAATAATTAATAATAATAATAATAATAATTAATAATTAATAATAATAATAATAATTAATAATAATAATAATAATTAATAATAATAATAATAATTAATAATAATAATAATAATAATTAATAATAATTAATAATAATAATAATAATTAATAATAATAATAATAATTAATAATAATAATAATAATTAATAATAATAATAATAATTAATAATAATAATAATAATTAATAATAATAATAATAATTAATAATAATAATAATAATAATTAATAATAATAATAATAATTAATAATAATAATAATAATTAATAATAATAATAATAATAATTAATAATAATAATAATAATAATTAATAATAATAATTAATAATAATAATAATAATTAATAATAATAATTAATAACAATAACAATAACAATAACAATAATAATAATAATAATAATAATAATAATAATAATAATAATAATAATAATGATAATAATGATAATAATGATAATAATGATAATAATGATAATAATGATAATAATGATAATAATGATAATAATGATAATAATGATAATAATGATAATAATGATAATAATGATAATAATGATAATAATGATAATAATGATAATAATGATAATAATGATAATAATGATAATAATGATAATAATGATAATAATGATAATAATGATAATAATGATAATAATGATAATAATGATAATAATGATAATAATGATAATAATGATAATAATGATAATAATGATAATAATGATAATAATGATAATAATGATAATAATGATAATAATGATAATAATGATAATAATGATAATAATGATAATAATGATAATAATGATAATAATGATAATAATGATAATAATGATAATAATGATAATAATGATAATAATGATAATAATGATAATAATGATAATAATGATAATAATGATAATAATGATAATAATGATAATAATGATAATAATGATAATAATGATAATAATGATAATAATGATAATAATGATAATAATGATAATAATGATAATAATGATAATAATGATAATAATGATAATAATGATAATAATGATAATAATGATAATAATGATAATAATGATAATAATGATAATAATGATAATAATGATAATAATGATAATAATGATAATAATGATAATAATGATAATAATGATAATAATGATAATAATGATAATAATGATAATAATGATAATAATGATAATAATGATAATAATGATAATAATGATAATAATGATAATAATGATAATAATGATAATAATGATAATAATGATAATAATGATAATAATGATAATAATGATAATAATGATAATAATGATAATAATGATAATAATGATAATAATGATAATAATGATAATAATGATAATAATGATAATAATGATAATAATGATAATAATGATAATAATGATAATAATGATAATAATGATAATAATGATAATAATGATAATAATGATAATAATGATAATAATGATAATAATGATAATAATGATAATAATGATAATAATGATAATAATGATAATAATGATAATAATGATAATAATGATAATAATGATAATAATGATAATAATGATAATAATGATAATAATGATAATAATGATAATAATGATAATAATGATAATAATGATAATAATGATAATAATGATAATAATGATAATAATGATAATAATGATAATAATGATAATAATGATAATAATGATAATAATGATAATAATGATAATAATGATAATAATGATAATAATGATAATAATGATAATAATGATAATAATGATAATAATGATAATAATGATAATAATGATAATAATGATAATAATGATAATAATGATAATAATGATAATAATGATAATAATGATAATAATGATAATAATGATAATAATGATAATAATGATAATAATGATAATAATGATAATAATGATAATAATGATAATAATGATAATAATGATAATAATGATAATAATGATAATAATGATAATAATGATAATAATGATAATAATGATAATAATGATAATAATGATAATAATGATAATAATGATAATAATGATAATAATGATAATAATGATAATAATGATAATAATGATAATAATGATAATAATGATAATAATGATAATAATGATAATAATGATAATAATGATAATAATGATAATAATGATAATAATGATAATAATGATAATAATGATAATAATGATAATAATGATAATAATGATAATAATGATAATAATGATAATAATGATAATAATGATAATAATGATAATAATGATAATAATGATAATAATGATAATAATGATAATAATGATAATAATGATAATAATGATAATAATGATAATAATGATAATAATGATAATAATGATAATAATGATAATAATGATAATAATGATAATAATGATAATAATGATAATAATGATAATAATGATAATAATGATAATAATGATAATAATGATAATAATGATAATAATGATAATAATGATAATAATGATAATAATGATAATAATGATAATAATGATAATAATGATAATAATGATAATAATGATAATAATGATAATAATGATAATAATGATAATAATGATAATAATGATAATAATGATAATAATGATAATAATGATAATAATGATAATAATGATAATAATGATAATAATGATAATAATGATAATAATGATAATAATGATAATAATGATAATAATGATAATAATGATAATAATGATAATAATGATAATAATGATAATAATGATAATAATGATAATAATGATAATAATGATAATAATGATAATAATGATAATAATGATAATAATGATAATAATGATAATAATGATAATAATGATAATAATGATAATAATGATAATAATGATAATAATGATAATAATGATAATAATGATAATAATGATAATAATGATAATAATGATAATAATAATAATAATAATAATATAATAATAATAATAATAATAATAATAATAATAATAATAATAATAATAATAATAATAATAATAATAATAATAATAATAATAATAATAATAATAATAATAATAATAATAATAATAATAATAATAATAATAATAATAATAATAATAATAATAATAATAATAATAATAATAATAATAATAATAATAATAATAATAATAATAATAATAATAATAATAATAATAATAATAATAATAATAATAATAATAATAATAATAATAATAATAATAATAATAATAATAATAATAATAATAATAATAATAATAATAATAATAATAATAATAATAATAATAATAATAATAATAATAATAATAATAATAATAATAATAATAATAATAATAATAATAATAATAATAATAATAATAATAATAATAATAATAATAATAATAATAATAATAATAATAATAATAATAATAATAATAATAATAATAATAATAATAATAATAATAATAATAATAATAATAATAATAATAATAATAATAATAATAATAATAATAATAATAATAATAATAATAATAATAATAATAATAATAATAATAATAATAATAATAATAATAATAATAATAATAATAATAATAATAATAATAATAATAATAATAATAATAATAATAATAATAATAATAATAATAATAATAATAATAATAATAATAATAATAATAATAATATAATAATAATAATAATAATAATAATAATAAATAATAATAATAATAATAATAATAATAATAATAATAATAATAATAATAATAATAATATAATAATAATAATAATAATAATAATAATAATAATAATAATAATAATAATAATAATAATAATAATAATAATAATAATAATAATAATAATAATAATAATAATAATAATAATAATAATAATAATAATAATAATAATATAATAATAATAATAATAATAATAATAATAATAATAATAATAATAATAATAATAATAATAATAATAATAATAATAATAATAATAATAATAATAATAATAATAATAATAATAATAATAATAATAATAATAATAATAATAATAATAATAATAATAATAATAATAATAATAATAATAATAATAATAATAATAATAATAATAATAATAATAATAATAATAATAATAATAATAATAATAATAATAATAATAATAATAATAATAATAATAATAATAATAATAATAATAATAATAATAATAATAATAATAATAATAAAATAATAATAATAATAATAATAATAATAATAATAATAATAATAATAATAATAATAATAATAATAATAATAATAATAATAATAATAATAATAATAATAATAATAATAATAATAATAATAATAATAATAATAATAATAATAATAATAATAATAATAATAATAATAATAATAATAATAATAATAATAATAATAATAATAATAATAATAATAATAATAATAATAATAATAATAATAATAATAATAATAATAATAATAATAATAATAATAATAATAATAATAATAATAATAATAATAATAATAATAATAATAATAATAATAATAATAATATAATAATAATAATAATAATAATAATAATAATAATAATAATAATAATAATAATAATAATAATAATAATAATAATAATAATAATAATAATAATAATAATAATAATAAAAATAATAATAATAATAATAATAATAATAATAATAATAATAATAATAATAATAATAATAATAATAATAATAATAAATAATAATAATAATAATAATAATAATAATAATAATAATAATAATAATAATAATAATAATAATAATAATAATAATAATAATAATAATAATAATAATAATAATAATAATAATAATAATAATAATAATAATAATAATAATAATAATAATAATAATAATAATAATAATAATAATAATAATAATAATAATAATAATAATAATAATAATAATAATAATAATAATAATAATAATAATAATAATAATAATAATAATAATAATAATAATAATAATAATAATAATAATAATAATAATAATAATAATAATAATAATAATAATAATAATAATAATAATAATAATAATAATATAATAATAATAATAATAATAATAATAATAATAATAATAATAATAATAATAATAATAATAATAATAATAATAATAATAATAATAATAATAATAATAATAATAATAATAATAATAATAATAATAATAATAATAATAATAATAATAATAATAATAATAATAATAATAATAATAATAATAATAATAATAATAATAATAATAATAATAATAATAATAATAATAATAATAATAATAATAATAATAATAATAATAATAATAATAATAATAATAATAATAATAATAATAATAATAATAATAATAATAATAATAATAATAATAATAATAATAATAATAATAATAATAATAATAATAATAATAATAATAATAATAATAATAATAATAATAATAATAATAATAATAATAATAATAATAATAATAATAATAATAATAATAATAATAATAATAATAATAATAATAATAATAATAATAATAATAATAATAATAATAATAATAATAATAATAATAATAATAATAATAATAATAATAATAATAATAATAATAATAATAATAATAATAATAATAATAATAATAATAATAATAATAATAATAATAATAATAATAATAATAATAATAATAATAATAATAATAATAATAATAATAATAATAATAATAATAATAATAATAATAATAATAATAATAATAATAATAATAATAATAATAATAATAATAATAATATAATAATAATAATAATAATAATAATAATAATAATAATAATAATAATAATAATAATAATAATAATAATAATAATAATAATAATAATAATAATAATAATAATAATAATAATAATAATAATAATAATAATAATAATAATAATAATAATAATAATAATAATAATAATAATAATAATAATAATAATAATAATATAATAATAATAATAATAATAATAATAATAATAATAATAATAATAATAATAATAATAATAATAATAATAATAATAATAATAATAATAATAATAATAATAATAATAATAATAATAATAATAATAATAATAATAATAATAATAATAATAATAATAATAATAATAATAATAATAATAATAATAATAATAATAATAATAATAATAATAATAATAATAATAATAATAATAATAATAATAATAATAATAATAATAATAATAATAATATAATAATAATAATAATAATAATAATAATAATAATAATAATAATAATAATAATAATAAATAATAATAATAATAATAATAATAATAATAATAATAATAATAATAATAATAATAATAATAATAAATAATAATAATAATAATAATAATAATAATAATAATAATAATAATAATAATAATAATAATAATAATAATAATAATAATAATAATAATAATAATAATAATAATAATAATAATAATAATAATAATAATAATAATAATAATAATAATAATAATAATAATAATAATAATAATAATAATAATAATAATAATAATAATAATAATAATAATAATAATAATAATAATAATAATAATAATAATAATAATAATAATAATAATAATAATAATAATAATAATAATAATAATAATAATAATAATAATAATAATAATAATAATAATAATAATAATAATAATAATAATAATAATAATAATAATAATAATAATAATAATAATAATAATAATAATAATAATAATAATAATAATAATAATAATAATAATAATAATAATAATAATAATAATAATAATAATAATAATAATAATAATAATAATAATAATAATAATAATAATAATAATAATAATAATAATAATAATAATAATAATAATAATAATAATAATAATAATAATAATAATAATAATAATAATAATAATAATAATAATAATAATAATAATAATAATAATAATAATAATAAATAATAATAATAATAATAATAATAATAATAATAATAATAATAATAATAATAATAATAATATAATAATAATAATAATAATAATAATAATAATAATAATAATAATAATAATAATAATAATAATAATAATAATAATAATAATAATAATAATAATAATAATAATAATAATAATAATAATAATAATAATAATAATAATAATAATAATAATAATAATAATAATAATAATAATAATAATAATAATAATAATAATAATAATAATAATAATAATAATAATAATAATAATAATAATAATAATATAATAATAATAATAATAATAATAATAATAATAATAATAATAATAATAATAATAATAATAATAATAATAATAATAATAATAATAATAATAATAATAATAATAATAATAATAATAATAATAATAATAATAATAATAATAATAATAATAATAATAATAATAATAATAATAATAATAATAATAATAATAATAATAATAATAATAATAATAATAATAATAATAATAATAATAATAATAATAATAATAATAATAATAATAATAATAATAATAATAATAATAATAATAATAATAATAATAATAATAATAATAATAATAATAATAATAATAATAATAATAATAATAATAATAATAATAATAATAATAATAATAATAATAATAATAATAATAATAATAATAATAATAATAATAATAATAATAATAATAATAATAATAATAATAATAATAATAATAATAATAATAATAATAATAATAATAATAATAATAATAATAATAATAATAATAATAATAATAATAATAATAATAATAATAATAATAATAATAATAATAATAATAATAATAATAATAATAATAATAATAATAATAATAATAATAATAATAATAATAATAATAATAATAATAATAATAATAATAATAATAATAATAATAATAATAATAATAATAATAATAATAATAATAATAATAATAATAATAATAATAATAATAATAATAATAATAATAATAATAATAATAATAATAATAATAATAATAATAATAATAATAATAATAATAATAATAATAATAATAATAATAATAATAATAATAATAATAATAATAATAATATAATAATAATAATAATAATAATAATAATAATAATAATAATAATAATAATAATAATAATAAATAATAATAATAATAATAATAATAATAATAATAATAATAATAATAATAATAATAATAATAATAATAATAATAATAATAATAATAATAATAATAATAATAATAATAATAATAATAATAATAATAATAATAATAATAATAATATAATAATAATAATAATAATAATAATAATAATAATAATAATAATAATAATAATAATAATAATAATAATAATAATAATAATAATAATAATAATAATAATAATAATAATAATAATAATAATAATAATAATAATAATAATAATAATAATAATAATAATAATAATAATAATAATAATAATAATAATAATAATAATAATAATAATAATAATAATAATAATAATAATAATAATAATAATAATAATAATAATAATATAATAATAATAATAATAATAATAATAATAATAATAATAATAATAATAATAATAATAATAATAATAATAATAATAATAATAATAATAATAATAATAATAATAATAATAATAATAATAATAATAATAATAATAATAATAATAATAATAATAATAATAATAATAATAATAATAATAATAATAATAATAATAATAATAATAATAATAATAATAATAATATATAATAATAATAATAATAATAATAATAATAATAATAATAATAATAATAATAATAATAATAATAATAATAATAATAATAATAATAATAATAATAATAATAATAATAATAATAATAATAATAATAATAATAATAATAATAATAATAATAATAATAATAATAATAATAATAATAATAATAATAATAATAATAATAATAATAATAATAATAATAATAATAATAATAATAATAATAATAATAATAATAATAATAATAATAATAATAATAATAATAATAATAATAATAATAATAATAATAATAATAATAATAATAATAATAATAATAATAATAATAATAATAATAATAATAATAATAATAATAATAATAATAATAATAATAATAATAATAATAATAATAATAATAATAATAATAATAATAATAATAATAATAATAATATAATAATAATAATAATAATAATAATAATAATAATAATAATAATAATAATAATAATAATAATAATAATAATAATAATAATAATAATAATAATAATAATAATAATAATAATAATAATAATAATAATAATAATAATAATAATAATAATAATAATAATAATAATAATAATAATAATAATAATAATAATAATAATAATAATAATAATAATAATAATAATAATAATAATAATAATAATAATAATAATAATAATAATAATAATAATAATAATAATAATAATAATAATAATAATAATAATAATAATAATAATAATAATAATAATAATAATAATAATAATAATAATAAGT